>JAZHYW010020401.1:0-12978 GCA_037355805.1 Ixodes ricinus
GGGCACGATCCTGGGGAAGCTAGCCCTTAACAGCTCTGCTGTAAAAGAAAATGGAAACCAACCGCTCATTTAGTAGTTGATCTAAGTGTGTGACAAGCAACTGCCCACCAAAACCTTTGTTTGTTAGAGTTGTTTTTATAGATATGAAAAGTGCATTTGTCTTTCAGTGCCATCTGCTGGAAGAAGGCGAAAGGGGCTCACAGCTTTAGTACCAAATGAAACTGCTTACGATGAGATGGATATTAGCTCAAAAATAGCTAAACTGACAAAATATGAAAAGAACAGGCCCTGCTCAGTCATGAGCATCTTATTGTCACTCCATAGCCAATGCGACTGGCACCAGCTGATAAGAATGCAGAAGGAAGAAGCATATACCTGACGAGTCAAGGCCTGTGTTCTTTAAGATTTTAATGAGTATAGTTTGTAGTCTTTGCACAGTCTGATTTATGGTTGCTTTATGCATAAGCATGATGATGATAACCTTGTTTGAGAGGATCCAGTTGGAGAAACTTCACAAATGGCCTCAATATATAGAAAACAAATGGCTAGATAAGGACGTTTATGAATGAAAGATGCAAATTATGGGCCTATAAAACACGCCAGCCAACTCGAAATCAAGGGTTTAATGCTGCTCGTAAGCTGATTCTGACCCTCGCATACAATTTTGCAACCTATACCATATTTTTGTACTCTCTTTCACCGCAAGAACCATAGCAAAAAAGCTTAGCTTCTCGGATGGCATTACTAATGCAAATGAAGATACTTATATAAGCATTTAAGACCAGTTATTTGTTATTAATGCGCGAGCATTAGTACCCACATGACAACGTAAAGTTGACGGCGTCTGTCAGTAGACAAAAGAGTAAAAAGGTAAGCGCGCCATGTAGAGAGGAGAGTAGTGAAGGACAAGGAAGGAAGGAAGGAGAGAGAGTTGTGAAAGCGATGCCACGGGGCGGAAGCCAATGCGTGCGTGGGAAACCGGTGGACAGCGAAAGCAGCGTCGGGCAGCGGATGCCACTGCTAAGTGTGCAAGGCGGGCGAACGAGACAGAGGAGTGGAAGCAGTGCCTGTCTCGGCTGGCCGAAGTGCGGCGCAAGAAGCGGCAAGCCGTCGTAGGTCTGCGTGCGACAGAGGGCTGGGAGAAGCGAGCTCGGCGAGCCCGCTTTGCCGGAAAAAAATAAAGGAAGATCCATTGGTGGATGCTTAGGCAATGCGTTAGCATGACCCTTGGGAAACGCCACACAGGTCCTTCTTTGGGAAACGCTAACAGTGACCCCATAATGAAGCTAGAAAAAGGAGGAAAGAAACAGAGGAAGCAAAAGAGAAAGCCAGAGCAGAAGAGCGAAGGGGTCAGCCTCAGCGTTTCCCAAACGGGGACATGTGTAAGCGTTTCCCAAGGGTCATGCTAACGCATTCCCTAAGGATCCACCAATAAATCTTCCTTTAAATTTTTTCTATTAAAGCATGCACTGCTTTTTGCTCTGACAGCCCAGCATTGTAAGAACAACTCCATGCAGAGTGTGAACTGCATGCATGCAAAGCTTGTTGCTTTCTCGAGGTTACGATTTATCGTGAGGTTTCACCTCACGATGGATTGTAACAAATACCATGGGCTATCCCAGCCAATTTAGCGCTGTAAACATATCATGTAACAATGTGCCCCATGCGCCGCTGCACAACTCCCGAAGGTCACGTGACGCTCACACGACACTGGATTGGCTTTGTTGGCTCATAGGATCCTCCGCTGTCCACCATGAGTAAAGATCCGTGTTTTCTGCTTTTTTTTTTTTTCAGGAATGTTTAATTTTAGATTTTTTTGTGTGTAAATTAGTTAAGTTATAATTTATAACCGATTACACGAAAAAATAAAAGACATTTACAATTCCCTGCAATGCTGAATTACAGAGCAGCTCTTGAGGAGGAGGAGGGAGGGTACGGAGAGGGTATGCCCCTCCTCCACCTTCATGAATGACCTTTGTGATGTCACTCCTTACCCTAGTGACGTCACTCGTGACGCCTACACGTTAAGTCACGTGTGACATCATTATGGGAAATGTCCATAATGCAACGTACAGTTACGCCGACACCGATGCCGCTCAAGCCGGAAACGGGCACCTAAGAGCTGCGCTCTAAAAAACAAATTTCTAAACAAAAAAAGCCTCCCTGGATTTAAAAAAAAAAAATAAAAACACCGAAAACACGGAACTTCAACCATAAGGTGAAATGGAGTACAGTAACATAAGTGTCGGGAACCAAAGGATTCACATTTGCAAGGTTCAATCGGAGTAGATCGTTTTGAGAGCACAGCTCTTAGGCACCCGTTTTCCGGCTAGAGCGGCGTCGGCGTAACAGCGCGGTGCATTATGGGACGCGTGACGTCACTGATGACGTCATCAGTGACGTCATCGGCATCGTCACTGATGACGTCATCGGCATTCGCATCGTCATCGTCACTGATGACGTCACTAATGATGATGACGTCATCAGTGACGTCACTGATTACGTCATCGTCACGTGACCCCGGTGACGTCACATAACCAGGCGAAGGTGACGCCGCTCGGAGGTAGGAGTAGCAGACAGGATGAGGACGTGAGGAGGAGGGAGGAGGGGTATACCTTTCCCTCAGTACCCTTCCCTCCTCCTCCTCAAGAGCTGCGCTCTAATTCGGCGTTACAGGGAGTTGTAAGCGAGCTTTCATTTTTTTCATAATGTTAAAACTAGGGCATCATCAGTAGAATGCTCAACTTGCAACAGAGCTTAGTACCATCAATGTAGCAATATAGGTTCTAGTGGCAAATAGAGATAAAGCTTAAGAAAAAATGCAAGTCGAAAAATAACAATATTCTTCAAAAATTGTGAATTGAAGTTTAATGGTGTTTTAAAGGGACACTGACAGGGTATTTATGCTCGCCGAGGTTTTTAATTGTGCGTGACATATAAGAGCCTAACTACCCAGAACAGAATTTGCGGCTCGAAATTCGGTTTCTTTCCGCCCGAAAACCGCCGATCGAGAACTGGCCGGTTTGAGTCGCGCTCACTCTCTTTTCCGTGGTCACGGGCCGTTTTCTAAGGTATCGATGCGACCACCAAATTTAATCAGTCGTGGGTCATTGAAGGCACACAGTCAATATTAAAAATAGAAAAAATATGAAAACCCATTTTTGTGGCTTCCAAAAAGCTGCAAATACGTTGATTGAAAAAAAAAGGTAGCACAGACAACCGGAAGCATTCTGTGCGTTCACTGCATAATTCTCAACATGGCGTCGTTTCGCGTATCGTGGGACTAGCGGATGGCAGCGGACGACGGGCGTTGGACCTCTACTTCAGAACTGTCGTTCACGGTACCGGCGAATTCTGTCTTCCTTCGAAAGAGAAATTTTGGACCGATCAAAAGAACTGATATTCATCCCGTACGACACGCCCGACCAGCAAGCCGATTGCACGAAGACGTCGCCGAGCCGTCGTCCCTTCTCGTGGCTGAAGACATCGCTCGCTCAAACGTCAAGCACTAAGTGCGTACTTCGAGTTGAATACGCACGCGTACGGTTTCTTTACGAGGTGCGAATGTGGCCTATGCGTGGTGCCGCCCGACTTCGAGCCGGGAGTGCATGTATTAAAGGGAAATCGGCAGCAAACTTCTGACATACAGTCTACCCGCTGCATTACTACGCATCGATAGGCGTTCCTTCAGTAGCGCAGTGGAAAGACGTCCGCTCCACACGCCGCGGGCACGGATTCAATCCCTCATGTGGGTTTACCTTTTTTTTTTTTTTGTCAAGCATTTTGCGATGCTTTTATTTCTTTTTTTTACATTTATTACAGAACAAAAAAAAAACAATTGTTGTGGACGATGCGTCGCGGAACTAAATGGTATGGGATTCCCTTATTGACACCTGCGAACTCAATGTAGTCACTTTCCACAAAATGCGAGGAGCATATGAATCGGGTAGCGTCCACTTTCCGAGCTGCGCGTAACTATTCTACAGGAATTGCAGCCAGCCATTGATCCCGACCCGTTGATCTTTCGAAAACTTGTGCACTCTGCCGCACAATGCCACTTTCAGATGCAGGACATGTGAGGCAACTCTTCACGCAACATCTTGGGAGTATTCTTTTCGGAGCCGATCACGGGAATTCACCACGGCACTCGGGCACTCACTACTAATTGCCAACACTTAAATGTACAAAACAACTCATCTTGAAGTACAGAACAGCGAGCGGAACAAACATAGCTGCAGTGGAATCGCGCAACGAACGAACGCATTTCGCTTGCTACCTGCGGAGAGAAAAAAAAAAAATCCGCACGGTCGGGTGTAGTTACGTGACTTCCGCCACTCTCACTATCCTCTCCACTTCTGCGTGCGGTGCGGGAGTTTCGGTTTCGGTTTCGAGCAGTTGCGCTTTTGGCTTTATGAAAAAAATACGCGACTCTGTAGCAAAATATTAATTGTGTAGTATTCCGACACCATAATAAACCACCTGACAAAAAAGGAAATTTTTGGGGGGTGTCAGTGTCCCTTTAATATCCCTGAATTTTCATATTTTCTGTGTAAAAATAATAAAGACTGGTTATGATAGCGAAATCAGTTAAATAAGCATTTGAAAAACTCCCGGGAACCCTGAATGGCAGAAATTTGAACACTTTTTACTTGCGCGGTTCTTAACATTTTTTTTTGTCGCCCGCTATCTCATTTATGTTTGCGGTAGGCCTAGTCGTCTCTTCTCCGTCGCAGTCTTCTGTAGCTTATTTTGTTGCAAAAAAAATATTTTTCTTGTAGCGAAAGAGTGCCGCACACATCTATGATAAAATTCTAACATGTATATCTCCACTGTGTAATTTTGAAGCATCTTCACAGTTTGTGCAAAAGAATTGTTCTTAATTTTGTCCTATCACCAGCAAATTTGGCATACATATGCTTTAGAATATGTAGAAAGCAACTATTAAGGTTTGGTTAGAATGTGCATTATTATATTTTTTATCTAAAAATGTAAGAAACGTTTCTTAGCTTTCTGAAAATGCAATTTTTGCATTCTAGAAATGCAATTTTTATTAATTTTATTATAGCCTAAGTCTTAGACACATTACTTTTGTTCTTCATTGCACTCAGTGGTTTAAAAGGAACGAATAAGTTTATTTTACTACATTTTTTTAAAAATCTGTTGCCATGCCCCATGCACCTGCAACTTTTTTTTTGTGTGTACATAGCATCCAGGACAGAAAAAACAAGCTACATCAAAACACCAGATTAATAAAAAGGAGATCAAGCACCATAAGCTGTGAAAACTTATATCAGTTATTGTAAAAAACAAAAAAGAAATCTTTTCCCTAGTGCATGTGCCCCTAAAAAGATAAGAAATGGCACTAGTAGTACTGACCAGCTGCAACTTCGTCTTTCTTGCTGGGGTGGGACGTGACCTGTTTTCCACAACCCACGCCGTGACTCTTCAAGGCAATGGGCGCTGTGTAAAAAACAGATCGGCTCGAGATCAGTAAATAAAAAGGTGGCAGTTTGTGAAAGTGCAGAGGTGTAAAATGTGTGTACCTGCACAGATTGCAGCAACAAGCCTGCCACTTTTCTCTTGGTCCTTCAGTATCTTGCCAACAGTTGCACTCTGCAGAAAAAAAAGTGTCACCAGGTCTAGAATTTCAGCAAACTCAAGTAAATACCAGTAGTATGTTAGTATCTTACAGTCAGAGTACAATGTTCCAGAGAATTTAGCTCAGAGAAAAAATAAAGAAAGAAAAAAGGCAACATATTATGCGAGATCTTAAATTAAAAATGAAATGGAGCTAAGTCACCGAGAATTGCCTTGTTAGTATCATGGTGAGTGAAACTCATCTGGATGACCAAGTGATGTTCTTTTGGTGATTTCTTGACAGGGTGTCTACCAAAATAATGCTTTTGAATTCCCTGACTATTTCACGAAAATTCCCTGACTGACTCTTAAAGGGATACTTCAACGAAATTTGAAATATTCCCGCCGGGTTCCAAAATAGGTTGAATATGATCCACAATATCCGTAAATGACAATCGCACGTTTGTATCTTTGATCCTGGTGGCTGCATTTTTCGTTATAAGCGGCCACTCTGGCAAGCGCTCGGAGAAGGCCCAGCTTAGACCACGTGACATCCAACGCAATCGTGACGTAGGTCGTCTCAAGACGAGCAAAGCTACGGCGAGGCTGACGTCGAGAGGATGGCCTAGTCGTTCCAGCCACCGAAGCGGCTGCTTTTGTACGAATTTTGAGTGACGGGTTAATCTTCTATAATCTTGTAGGGGGACAATAGCGACTTCTGCGACACACAAAAGGGATTCTCGGGAAGAGGGGAGTTTCTCCTTCCCCTTCTCTCGTCGTGCCCGGAGGCGAGACGACCTCCGTCACTAGCTGTCAAGGTTCCTAGACGAGGCATTACAAACGAGGCGTTAGCGACATCCACCAGGTGCTCTTTGCTAATCGTTTAATTCGTTTTAATATTCCTTTTCGAGACTTTTTTAACAAGATATTGGTATGTTCCATGTGATACTGCTCAATTGAACACATATAAACCAAAGAATGAGCGCCGAAATTTCGTTGTAGTATCCCTTTAAAAGGACAGGAGATGTCTGAAGTGCAGCTTTTATGTGAAAATGCTGGTATATCCAACGGCTTCCGCAGTTTCAACTTCCGAGATGTTCTCAACTGAGCAGCAGAAATGAACTTGGCTGACATGCTGTGGTGTCGCCTGATGATGACACATAGAAATTCATGTTTAGGCTACTTGTTCTTCCCGTGTTTCTATTCTTCCAAAATTGTGAATCTGTGCCATTTAGCCTTGCGCTCCTTGACAGATGGCAAGATCCGGGAACTGCCAACGGACTAAGCTTCCGACGACAGTGAAAACAAGGAAGTTACGGTTCCGGATAAAAATGATGGCGAGTCGTTACTACCCTAAAGGCACTCAAAAAGATTGGACAAGCGGTAGCATGCAGACATTAACCAACTTGAAATAATAATAATCGGGGTTGTGTGGATATTTATACAGCGTGTAGTTGGTCAGCCATTTCAAAGTTGCAACGAGTCACTCGCTGTAGATGAGCAATTTAGCCAGTGCAGTACAGCCGCTAGCATGAGGTCTTGTGCATCACGCAATAGTGATACACGACCGCATGCCGGTACGATGCTCATCCAGATCGAAACGGGCAGGGGTGGTGATTGATCCCAGGACCCCTGGGTTCCGCAGTGCTAGCTTTCGCTCCACGTGCTCCGAGCTGGTGTGCGCTAGCCCACTCAGCCACCGATCCCCCTTAACCAACTTTATGAACATAGATCAGCGTGTCCTCAATAAGGAAACACACTTAATAAGGCATGTTACCATGTTACTGGGACTTAATTTTATGTTCGTGCTGCAGGAAAAATACCTGCAAATGGTTTGACCCTTTATGAGGTGCAAGCAGGCATTTATGGTTATGCCCATATTTATAGGCAGAATGTTTTATTGAAATAGAAAGAGTATGTTTAAATCTAATCTTATTGTTCTGGAACAAACTGTTACAATGCAGTTGGAGGGACCATGTAGGTCCCAACACCTACCAGGAACACCAAATTGAAGTAAGAAAGCCTATGTCCCACTGCCCACGCAAGGTGATAAGCAAAAACTGAGGAGAAGCTTGCAACACACAAGGGGACATTGCAGACACAGTAAAAAAATCTTTCTGACTTTCTTGCCCTTTGTGTAGCGCCAACGGTGTCTCCTCCTCGTGGCACTGCCAAAGCTAGCGCACGAGCTGAGCGGGACTCAAGCCGCGTCTCAAGACGCTGGCGCAACCCCAGCCTTTGCAGTGCTTTCTTTCACCCAGTATCAGCTGAGACGCTGTTCTCGTATGCTGGTTCCTGACCGAGACACATCTACAGACTTTTTTCGCTTACTCTCGTCTCCAGCCACCTTGCAGTGTATCCGGTATGGGTGATGAAAAAATAATAAAGCAATTCAACCTGCCAATAGTAAAAAAAGAAGGGAGACAAATCGAGAATGTGTGACGGTTACGCTTATATCCTAAATAGGCGTGGCGACGGCAAACCTGGAAGTAACGGTATTTCAAGATGGTGGAGTCCTTGTGAAATAGGTCTATACCTCGTTGCTAAGCCTAACCAATACCTCCTAGCACAAAAATAAAAAAATAAACCACTTCGCTTTTATGAGAAAGTAACGTTAAGGTACTTTTACGCTCATTCCTCGCATGTTTAAGAGCATCAGGTACATCAAGGGCTCTATCAAAACAAATGCCAAATTCAAGTACTACATGTTTTCTGCGCCTTAGTGCCATCCCGTGGAAAGAAAGTAAACTGAGGGAAAGCTGCATATGACATTCATAGATGGCACCACGCAAAAGAGTGGGACGCCGTTAGTTGACGGAGACCTCAAGAAACTCTATCAGACCCGTTCTCACAAGTGGGACGTATCTGCCCACGCTGTCCCACAAGGGTTTTAACAAAGTTTCTTAGTTCACAACAAACTCAGAGGGGCCGTGCAACGATACTGGACTGGAATGTTTATCACTATACACAGGCTTCGTGGCACCAGTGCCAGCTTTAAGCTTTATCATACCAAGAGTGTGCAAGCAATGCTCACTTTTCAGAATAAAAGCGGATTTCCTTTTCTTTCCTCCTCAAAACCTGGTGACGTAACCTAATCACGGGGATTCGCATTGTTGATGTGATCACAGGCATTATCAATGTCGGATGCGGCTCATAGATTGAACACAAGCATTGCGTGAAAAGTTTATTTGCACTCATGAGAATCAGTGCCTCAACGAGGCATTCAGGTAGGGGCTCGAGACCAGTCAGTTGCAATGACAGGAAGACCCTAACAATGTCTGAAACTCAATCCTCTGCATTGCCAACCCGTACGGCTGTCGTGAATATTGGCAACATATACTAGCACCAGATCGCATTGGCCACTTGTTCTGGCTGAGAGTTGAGGGTGAGCGCTGCTCGTTGTCGTCAAATTTTTTTCTGCCATTACAATCCCAAGGTAAGAAAACTAATGCATGTTTCTATAGGGAATGATAATTAAGGTTTGATTTCTAATCGGTATTTATTGAAAGTACGAAAATTGCTGCACTGCCCCCTTCACGCTGCAGTATGGCCGCCCAAACACCCGAGCAGTTTCTGGTGATTCAAGAATTCCTGATTTCCCATGCAGTGGTGGTCCAGCCATTTTAGGTTTTGGAGCAATTTTTGGAGCAAGAAAAACCCAATTTTGGAGCAATTCGTATCACATAAACTCCCTTTCGGAGCAGGGAAAAGCTCGTTTTGGAGCACTGGTATCAGGAAAACTAAACATTTTGGAGCAGCATGAACATAGGTGCAGTTCTGTACCATGTCTTTAATATTATATATATATTACGGCTGCCACTTGCCAATCTTACCTCACCCCCATATATATATATATGTCTGTGTGTGTCACGAACATCTGAATTTCATATAGTAATTTACAAAGAAAAAGAACTCACCATAAGAAAACCATTTTATTTATGACAGAACATTTTTGCAGCTAAAGCTTAACTATGCAACAAAATATCACAGATGAAAACTAAAATATTGATTAATACTTCTTGCCTTTTGACTGTAGGCTATAGATCACAGGTGGAAAAAAATTGACTCAGTAATGCTTTTGCATTTCTTTTCAGTTCGTACCAGCTCGCAAAGAGTGCGTGAAAAAGTAGCATTGGCTTCAGCTAACATAGTTTGTACAGCTTTTACTTTTTCCAAGCTTCTTGAATTGCAGAGGACGCAAAATGCATCAGTTTTGTGAGTCCCTTTTGTACCAGAGACTAATTAAATCATTATTTGAGTCCACCTCACTGGAGTACTGAGTCTTTAAACTTGGTGCTTCGCTCTAGAAAAAAGGACAAATCTACAATTTTAAACAAACCAAGAAAATACGCCAAAGCTTATTTGCCATGATCTGCAAACTTTAAAGTTACCGCGGTGAATATGTATTTATGCAATTGTCGACCTGTTTTTCGTGATCGTGATAAATATACTCAAGGCGTCCGAGAATCCGAAACTATAGCGATTTGTTAAACATGTTTGTAAGCTCTATTCTGAGTTCGCACGCAGTGCTGACAGTACGACAACCAGGGGGTGACCAATCGTTTACGGCATTTGACATGAAAAGGAACACGCAACAATTCGCAGCAAGGAAATCAAGCAACGACCACGCGATCGAAAAGAGTACTCACGTTCGGTAATGATGCCGCTGGTCTGCCGGTGAACGAGCGTCCGAACAAATTTCTACTATGGGGTCTGTAACTGCAAACGCGCATGCAGAAAAAAGTACTCACGTTGGATCATCTTCAAGAGGACTTAGTAGTGGCGATGCAGAAATGAACAGCCACAACGCCGCATATCAAAACGGTCGCAACAAAACAATAATGCGTCAATACGCACTGGGCCGAAACCTGAATTGGATTGTGATGGCTATGGTAACGGCTCTACCCTCTATATCGGGCGGCAGCTTGCGCCACCTTTAGCCTAGAAAATAAAACTCCCACCGGGTTGCCAGCCGAAAACGCCATTCTTCCAAAAAGGATTCGTTCACGGACCGACTAGCCCTTTTGGCGCAGTTTGGCGCAATTTGTGTCTTTAGGCGCAGCAAGGCGCAGGTAAAGGAAGAATTTATCAAAATGGCGCAATTGGCGCAGCTGGACCACCCCTGCCCATGCCAGTAGCGTTACCATTGGATAGTTACACTTACAGTTGGACAAGCAGTGGATGTGCGAGTTCCGGGTCAAAAATTCAGCTTTGTGTGTCTTTTTTTCTCTTTTATAGTTGGGTGGAATGTTTTTTGTTAGTCGACTCCCTTCATTCTTTGTTGTAGAAAGAAATAATTAGGAAGATATAGGGCAAACGGGGAGGTGCATAACAACGGGCCACATGAGCATGCCCCATTTGTTAGAAGTTCCCCATCGGGTAATCTAGCAATTCACTGCGATAGGTGTCCGTGTGCGCCTAATCTTGACGAAACAAAAATAGTTGGAAAACTCAAAAACAAAACTGAGAGAGAATTGTTTGAAGCCTACTGTATAAGAGTAAAGGGCGAGGATAGCTGCATAAGTGCACCGTCAGTGCACTCTATTGAGAAGAGTTTGCCTTTTGTGTCGGGGCCCGAATTTGTGTACAAATAGTGTGCTTCAATACAAGTTCAGTAGAAAGTTAACGCTTGATCTTGTCTTTTCTTCCTCATGTCCTCGTATTTTAGGCAATTTACAAGTTAGGTTGACCACCCTTTATGAATCAAGACTGCCTTGTAAAGATCAATGTGTACAGTGATGCAACAAAGGTGCAACCTTTGCTGTGTGTCATAATTTTAAATAAATATATATATATACAGGGTGTTTCACGAAAGGTGGACAAATTCGATATTGCGAAAACTACGCGTCGCACCAAGAAAAAGGCTTGTGTCGTTTTGGTCCTGGGCCAGGGACCTTTTTAGGAAAATTATTAAAGTCCGAGATAATTATATTATTAATTATTTTTGCGTAATTAACTTTTTTATTATTGCGTTTAAGGGCATGGTTTCAATTAGAAAATTGCTCAGCATCGTCAAAAAACACTAAATCAACAAATTGCAGAACGATAGAAGGCTCGGGAAGCATTTTACGGCTCTCTGAAAAACCGTACAAATTCGACGGGTTTTTAAGTTTCGGTTTGCTATCGGAGCGCATCTCCGCCCCGGCAGCACCACGCCCCGTGGAGAGATAGTGCAACCAGCCTCTGCTGCGTCGCGCGATGACAGCGCAGCAGAGGTTGGATGCACTATCTCTTCACGGGGCGCGGTGCTGCCGGGCGGAGATGCGCTCCGATAACAAACCGAAACTTCAAAACCCGTCGAATTTGTACGGTTTTTCAGAAAGCCGTAAAATGCTTCTCGTGCCTTCTATCGTTCTGCAATTTGTTGATTTAGTGTTTTTGATGACGCTGAGCGATTTTCTAATTGAAACTATGCCCTTAAACTCAATAGTAAAAAAGTTAATTACGCAAAAATAATTAACAATTTAATTATCTCGGACTTTAATAATTTTGCTAAATAGGCCCCTGGCCCAGGACCAAAAGACACAAGTCTTTTTTGTTGCGACGCGTAGTTTTCGCAATATCGAATTTGTCCACCTTTCGTGAAACACCCTGTATATATATACATATATATCTATATATATATATATATATTGTAAAAAGGAGGTAAATGCTTTAAAACATATTTATTAGACAACCTTCTCAGCGGGAACCGCTCTTCATCAGGTCCTAATGTTGCAATGGAATCTGGTACCTCGCCACTTCTGACACGAAAAAAACAACAAAAAAAAACGAGGAAAGGCAAAAAAACAAATTTTTAAAACCGACTATGGATGGGCAGAAGGCGCAACCAGGGAGGGCCCCGCATGCGTCCCACAACCCACCTCCCCGCTAGGCGAGGCCTCCGGCAGGTCCAGAACGAAGCAAGGTAAGAAAACCAAACCAAGTGGGGCACCACAATGCTTCCCGGAATGGCCAAGAAGAGCCACCAGACACACAGCAGCAGGGCAGACGCTGAACCGAGGTTTGTGTTATACCACCAAACACCTCCCACACCCGCATGCCAAGTGGTGCATCTCCTTTCTCCCCATCTCGCACCCGAGAGTCAAGGCATTTCTCGAGGTCGTAATGGTGTCCAGTGCGGGGAGATCACCAAGTTGGGGACTCCATCTGTTCGTCTTCCCGTCCATGCGAGGGTTCTGAGGAGGTTAACTATTCAAGATGCAAGCAACTAAGTACACCGGCGCTCTCGTTAATGCCCGCTCGAAGTGTCTTAAGCCTTCTAATTAGGTATGATTCTCTTGCTCCTCTTGCGTGCTGTACTGAATCCAGATTGAAGCATGGCTGCAAATATTTTCTTTATGTAGTGTTCATCGAGACGCATATGTTTGGAGAACAGGAGTTTGGGGATTATGCTAAAGT
>JAZHYW010020402.1:0-15478 GCA_037355805.1 Ixodes ricinus
TTATTTTATTAGCTTAGCGGTATGGGTGTCAGCACGTTGCAATTTAACACATTTAGAATTCGCCGCTTCATTAAAAATAAATATCTTTTTTTGTAATACTCTTGAAGTTCTTTTGGTATATTTACCAATTCCCCAGAAGTTAGTAATCACGCCCATTTTGTGTATTAATGGCATCGCAAGTAAAAAATCAAAATATCGGGCTACACGTAAAAAAACAAAAAAAATTTATTGGCAGTTTGGCAGTGCGTCGTCGGTAGCTCTGTCAGATAAAGAGGTTTGTGTTCCTGCGAGCTAATATGAATAGCGGTGTGTGAGCCGTTTTCATATTAGCGCTTTTCACCAATAAGACATTAGTTGCGAGAATAGTTTTGTCCTGTCGTGTTTATTGTCTTCCCTCCGTCTCCGTCGTTTGAGCGGTTTCATCATGTATAAAATGTATATACTCTTAGGAAAAGGGTCAGTATAGCCGTCCCTAAAGGGAGGAACGCTCTTGACACATATGTTCCCTTCAGAAAGGAGAAATCTTTCGTCCCTAAAGCAGGAGCAAAAGTTCCTCCGTCGCCTGCATCTCATTATGGCGGCCACGAATCGAGCAAATCGATCTCAATAAGGCTTAACGAGAACACTCAAGTCTATTGTACGGAACGAGAGGAGCAGCAAATAAAAACGTAACACGAGCTTTCCGCGAATCTGTATGTATTTCCAAGCCGGCTTCCCCTGCGGGTAAGGAAACTTACGTTTCGAAAGCATGCAGTCACTCGGTCTTCTCATCGTCAGCACTGCGACGTTAAACGGAGACAACCGGCACCCGAGTTCACGAACTTTTGTCTTACTCTGCTAGTCCTCGAGCCACAATTCCTTCGTCAACCGTTGCGTCAACCGCATATCACGGAGGAGTGGTAGGGGCCGCCCACACTCGCGAGAAACGCGCGGGGCACGCCGGTCGCGGCGAATGTCACGTGACAGCACAGGAGGCCTCGCGCACTCTTGAAGCATTCGAGCGAACGCATGGTTTCACGCGCTCAACCGATTTTTGCGGAACGCGTTTTCAACGCGATCGGCGCGCCGCGCGCGTTTCTCGGTAGTGTGGGCGGCCCTTTAAACCATTCGCCCGCAAAACGAAAAGCCGCTCTCAAGAACAGCAAATCCGAAGCAGTCTCTTGGCTCATATCAGCACGGTAACATGAAATTATGGCGTAGCCGCGTAGCGTAAAGGACGCTAAATCGCTTGCCACCAGATGGCAGGGTCACGCAGAGTAATCGGAAGTAGCTAGACTAGGGGCGCTAGGTACCACCCAATTCACGTTTTTACAAAAGGATATTTTTTATTTTTTCACGTCACCATTGCGCTTCAGGAACCTCTATTATACACATATATACACATACTACGCATACTGCACGCATCAGCTGATCACACATTGAGCGCATACACATGCATCGCACATACAAACATCAATACAACAGCCAACAACAGCACACTGACCCGATCACTACTTCCGAGCTCTGCGTTTCCGTCTATTATACTGGTCGTTTTGAACGTACGAAATTTCTCAGTGACTCCCTAACTCAACGTAAAATATTCTCAGGATGGTGATTTTTTCCCAGCAATGTCATACGTCTGAGAGTATTTTTAATGGTTCAGGGATGAATCTCTTATCAAAAAGAAAACGCTCGATCATGCCGTAAGTTTTTGAAAGCCATAAATCGAGCCGCTCCAATGCGGTTCCAAGACATGAGTTTGTTTCCCCGCACGGCGCCTTGTAGCCAGCATTTCTATTGTAGTGTTTGTTTTTCTATTTGTGCTGTTCCGCCGCACGGCTCCAATTGCCGTCTTGAATTAATCTCTGTAGAGCGGATATTCACTCAGCTGGAAGTGATGCTTCACGGGCAGAGAAATCGCTTTTTGATCAACTTGAATGCAGTCAAAGCCGCGACTTGCGGCGGTGTTAAGTGTACGGAGCTACTCCGTGGCGAGCTCGAAAACTTCTTGCGCTCTGCAAGCGATTGCTTGCAGAGTGTCACTGGGAGGCAGTTTCTCCAGGAACCGTAGTATATTTAAACAGCAAAATAAAGGATAGCTTTTTATTTTATTTTTTTATTTTACCTGTTTCTTTCGATTTTACCTGTTTTCTTTTTTTTTCTTTTTTTTTTAATGCAAAAATTCTACTGTAAATATACGTAATTTCCGTCATAATTTCGTACTGTTCAGTCTTTTCCCCAGAGCGCAATCGCTCTCGGGGACCGGCAGTCAGATTGGCTACTGTACGATAGGAGCTTACCGCTCAGACAAGCGTTCCAACATGACTATCCGCACGTCGATCGACTGCACCTAATTCTTCAAATGGTCTTAAACTCTTTATTGTAAAGCGGAATGTCAACCTGCGGCCACCCGCCTCCGATCACGACCCGACCAGGAGCATCAATGCCCGACAGTTTACGTCATCTAATCTTGTTGTTGCGCCGCTGATACGCGAACACACGGTCACATCGGCGATAATTCCAGTCTTCTGTTCACTACGCACAACACTGCCATCACGATGTTGCTGCTATGTTCCTGACACGCAGAAATACAGAACTACGTTGACCGCCGGTTGGCACTCGGCACGGGAAACAGAACCGAACTCAGCACGGAAGGCACCCAGGCACCCGGCAGCAAAAAATGCCTGTCTTGGACGCAGTTTCTGCTATTTCCATAACGTCGAAAACGTCGACACATTTCCGCGTGATTCCGCGTGGGTCCCGACTCCCGCAACCCGGAGACGGTCATCTCACCCAGTGTACGTAGCGCTGTGGCACCGCTCCGGAACTTAGCTGTTTCTATGCGGCTTCGTTTGTTCCTTTGATAAAATTGGTGGCAAAAACGTCAATGCAACCGAAATGCTCTGCATGTTTGGACTAGACGACGGAATTACAGGCGGCCTTCGCTGCCGCTGAAGCTCAATCAGCTCAACAACGTTTATTTAGCAACGTGCGCGACGTGCTCGAAAAACGAAACCGAAAGAAGATGAGTCGGGAGGTGCAAGCTTTCTCCCTTCTGCCTGGAGAAGGAGGAAACGTCTCGTTCCTCCCTTCTTCTCGTGTCCGCTTGGGGGCGCGTCAGTAAAAGGGAGGAAAATGCGCCGCTGAGACCTTTTTACCTCCATTTTTCTTAGAGTGTACCTTTTATATAGGCCACGAGTAACGACGGTGAGTGTGCGTCTCTGAAGGTCATGGGTGGCTCGCCCAATTCTAATGCCTATTCTAATGGGCACTATTACACAAAGGCAACGTATGAAAAACGCAGCACGAATGGCTAGAAAATGTGCTTATCCGTGGGAGAAATAAACCTCGATATCCTACTGACCAATCTATCCTGTTTTCAAAGGTTAACAAGAGCTTCAAAGATAATTTCAGGCATGCGTTGTTGCGTATGCACTTTCTGAATTTCGGCATTTAAGTTTCGCTTTTTTAGGTTTTTGCAGATATGTATTAATTTTTCAATCGTTTTCCTGTTCTTGAAGTTCATAAAGTGTTCAGTTGGGCTTCCGTTGCCTGAGAGTAAACCACAGTAAACACACGCCCGCAATTATTATCATGGGAGCAATATACCCAACTAAGTTTAAGAAAATTACAAAAAAGGACATTTTAAATTTTACAAGACTGATGAATTTTAATGATAATAAATTGATAATATATTAAGCGAAATCGAACAGCCTCCATATGAAAGAGAGAAAAAAAATCGGGGAGCTTTTCTCTAGTAGCGTTGCTTTCTCCGCATACGCTCTACTGGATGATGAGCTTTTCTCCGCATCTGCCGGTTCGCTGCGGTGATCTTTTCTCCGGCAAGCTTTTCTCCGGCATTCACCGTTCAGCTGTGCGATGCGGTCGCTCCACTAACCAATGCTGCCCGCTCCTCTATCCAGCTCCGTGACCCTCAGTGACATATGCGATGCCAATGCGGTCCGCACCACTACACCTCTACGGCCCCGTCCTCCATCCATATGTAGCCTGCACCGCTGTCCTACGCTGCCTGGATTTGCTATCCGCTGCGGCCCGCTCAGCTATTTGATGCGGTCCGCATCGTCTATCAGCTATCGCTGTAGTGCTCGTTACATGCACGGTGGCCCAGCGGAGTGCAAGTCGTCTGCGCTTTTGCACAAGGGTTAGCTGAGACATCAGAGCGACGCCAAGCACTGATTGACTTTGCTTGGGAAAGAATCGTGGGTATAGAGCTAATGCTCGATGCCTTGAGGTCTACCCACTATCTTTTTTTTTAAATCGGCCAATGAGAGTTCGGCGTCGTTCTGGCGTCACCGCAAGCTCGTGCGCAGAAGCAGATGACTTGCTCTCCGAATAGTGCATTTTACTTATTTATTTATTTAAATTTAAATTTTATTTAATTATAATTTATTTATTTAATGAGCAGAAGTCAAGATTATAATCACTGACTCGCTTTCTGTTTTGCCAAAACCCATTTCCCAATCAACCGAAAACAACCACATAAGAATGTTGTTCGTTTTTGGTTCAGGTTCATGACCAAATTGTTTGATTTAGAATTTGGTTTTGTTACCGGTCAGTTCATAATAACGGTTTTGGCCCGGTTTTCGGCTCGGGTTTGAGTTCGGTTGACAGCCTGTTTGAGTTCGGTTGACAGACTTCCCCACCATGTTCTTCCCACTGGTATTCAACTGCTAGATAATTTGCAAAACAAGCTCAAAATTCTGCCATAGCAACGAACAACCCGACTGTTGCAATTACCAAACTAGCAAGTATAACATTACCCGACTCATGGGCTGAATAGTCTGTACTATTACCGAACCCCGGTAGAAGGCTAAGAGATAACTTAAGGCTGCGGTCCCACTGCGGCCATGAAAAATGACAATATGTGCCTTTGTTTGCAGCGCGATTCTGACGCTTAGTCACTACCTAAAAATATTTAACTCATGTCACCTTATAGAATAGGCAATGGGCCTCATTTGGATATATGACATATATTTCTGAAACAAAAAGCGAGATCGGAGAGGATCTGCGAATATTGGTGTTTTTGGTCATACATGGTTTGGTAGTACAAATGGGGAGAGTTTACCGTTAGAGAAATTTGCTCCAAAATTTCATGGTTTGTAGATAAAGAGTGTTTTCTTTGCACAGCGTGGCCCTTTTTTTCATTTTTCTTTTTAGTTTCGGAAATTGACCTCTTGGAAAATTGGCTTTACGGAAGCATATTCACGAGCTGTTTTCTGGACAACTGTGGCATATTTGTTTCTGAAACTTCTTATAGCTATTGATATATAAAACCTACAAACGTGTGTTAAATTTAATTAGGATTGACGTATAACTTTTGCTGTAAGACTCGCGTAAAAACCAATGAAAATGGTAAAATCAGACTAACATCGTTTGGTAGTACGAATGCACCGGTATGGGTTGTCAACACAATTGATCAACCTCTTATGCAGAGACAATTAAATATGTACTCTTTTGCATAGCGAAGCCCTTTTTCGCAATTTCGCATTTCGTTTCTCTAAAAATATTCATAAAGTTCAGGCAAAATTGCATCCTTCTTAGACACAAAATATCACATTTGTCGATATTTATACTATTCGATGGGTAATTATGTTGCCATAAAGAAGGGTTAATATCTGATATACAAAATAGCAGCTGTTGTTTTCAGTAAACATCTCTAATTTTTGTTTGAGGATGGACACAAACATGATTGCCGGTTCTTTAGATGTGCTTTTTGGACATAAAACAGATTTATTGGCATCTAATAATATTTATTGTATGGAATAGATAAACATTGCGATATATTAAACTTTCACAATGATCTTGCTTTGGTTTCTTGATAGGTGTAGAGCTTAGTTAGTTTTAAAAACAATTAAAAACTGTTAGGGTGTTTTATTGCGCTACCTGCCGGATGGCAGACAAACTGCTGATTTCTAAAGTTCAAGAAATTTTCGAGGGCGGCGTTGGCGTTTGTATCATCATCAGTGTCCGTGTATTTTTGCCTTCACATTTAGAAAATATATTGGAAGATTTACTATCGACAAATAAATGGTTTAAGTACTGGGTAGGTTAATAAATCTAAGATAAATAATTACACAAGCGTAGTGTGATATATTGTGTTGATTATTCGATATGATTGAAATCAATAAACAATAAAGACGAAAAGGAAAAGAATACACCCGAGTTCACTTCATGCCTAGAGCCACTAAGTGAGCTGCGCTTGGAGTATCAACACTCCGTTCCCCAACATTGTTGTGGGAGCCGCCATTTCGGGTCTAGTGCAGAGCAAACACAACTGCCGATCGTCGTGATTCAAAAGTGCGACTTCCTCAGCATTTTATCCGGTGTTAGGAAGCTGATGCAATATTGCTTTGCTCTGTCGCGGACTGTTTAAACATTTGTGGAGGACAGAAAAGAGTTTCCTGTGTAAAGAAACTCTTTTCATAAGTGTAACGTAAGGAAGCGCTGCTGTGTAAATGGGCCTTACACTCTGCAGCGTGATTATATCGGTAAAGGCCCGTTCACACTCTTGCGACCGAGAGAGACCGAGAGAGACCAAACCGGTTTTTAAGCCTCTTGCGATCTCTTAGGACCAGCTCCGCTGCAGCCGAGCTGGTCCTAAGAAATCGCAAGAGGCTTAAAAACCGGTTTGGTCTCTCTCGGTCGAACTCGGTCGCAAGAGTGTGAACGGGCCTTAAGACTCTGTCCTGAAGGCACCCCACTCTGTTGTATCCCAAGACCGTCTGTTAGCTGCGAGGATCGGTGGCCGAGTGGGCTAAAGAGCACACCCAGCTCGACGCGCGTGAAGCGAAAGCTCGCGCTGCAGAACCCAGGAATGTTGACTGCCCGTTTCGATCTGGATGAGCATCGTACCGGCGTGCGGTCGTGTATCACTACTGCGTGGTGCACGTTAAAGACCCAAGGCTAGCGGTTGTACTGCACTGGCTAAATTGCTCATCTACAGCGAGTGACTCGTCGCATCCTTGAAAATGGCTGACCAACTACACGCTGTATACATGGGTTGCACGTGACGTCATTCAAAGAGCTCCCCGATGACCACCGGAGACGAGGGCAAGAAGGAGCTCCCTCTTATCAGGACCCTCTTTTGTGCCTCCCGGATTTGCACAGGCGTCGCTATTCTCCTCCCAGAAGATTATAGAAGATTAACCCGTCACTAAAAATTCTTACAGAAGCAGCTTCCCTCTCCTCCTCTTACATGGTGGTCAAAAGTATGCGATGTGACGTCAGTGCAACCCATGTATAAATATCCCCACAACCCCAATTAGTATTCTTCGGAAAGATCTGCAGACGCCTGAACTCCACACCATGCGCAGCAGATGTCAGAGCGATCTTGAAAAGACGTAGTTTCACTAGCGCAGCGACCCAGTACGGTATTTTGAATGAGCCTGTAGCACTTCGGCTCTACGAAAAGCAGAGAGGCGTTGTTGTGCAGCCGTGTGGCCTTTTCATAGATTTGGAATATGGTTTTCTGGCTGCATCGCCCGATGGGTTGATCGGAGCGGATGGGATAGCAGAAGTAAAGTGTCCGGAATCTCGAAAAAATGAGGAGCCAGCAAAGGCTGCGGAGCTTTACAATGATCGGAGATACACGGGAGAAACTCCAAAGCTTTCTACAAGGCACTACATCTACTATCAAATTCAGGGGCAGCTGCACATCACAGGTCGAGAATTTTGTGAATTCATAGTCTACGCAAATCAAAAGATCCATGCCCAAAGAATACATAGCGACAATGATTTTTGGCGAACTGAAATGGAACCCCTTCTCACAAGGTTTTACAACGAGTGCGTCCTTCCCGAACTAGTTGACTCCCGTCTTGATCGAAATATGAAAATCAAGGATCCACCCTACATTCTTGACGCTATTAACAAGAGGAAAATAAAACAGAAGAAAATAAATCTGTCAGGATCGTAGGCTGACAGACATTTCATTCAAAGGCGGTCATTTTAGGGACAGTGGTACACAAAAGTGACTCCTCTCCCAGGCGAGATTTGAAAGACAGGCCTCCCCGTTCATATTTCTTGACCTCTGTCGCAGCGGACACTTGGGAAATATCCGTGACTTCCTTGACAGCCTCCGATAGGAAATTCACAGCGTCTTCGTGAACGCATATTTTGAGCGTTGCTTCATCGAGCGAGAGATTCAAGCAACGGTCACACAGCTGATAATATAAGGGCCCCACAACGCAGCGACCTTGCACAAGATCTCCAACCTGCAAGGCCCACGGGGTCCCCCGCAGCGACAAAGATTGATATCACACCTCCGATTACTAGAACTGTTGTGCTAAAGTACGCTACATTGGGGTAATCACGCTGCTTTTAACATTGTATTAAAATACTAGCATCTCGTAACCCTTCGTAAGTCTCTTTATTATTCGAATTTAAAGACAAAATTATAAGCACCAGAGAAGTGTATAGCGAACTCTATTTCCAGCCGGTGCTCTAAGAAGGAGCATCTGGTCAAGGTTTATTTAGTGCATACTTCTTTTTTACTCATGGAATATTGGCAAAGTCAAATCGCACGATCTTTCCCCGCTGAGTGTTCTTTTTCCCCGCTGGGTGCTCATTTTCGCGAGGGCGCGTGGAAATCGCTTCACAGCGCAAACCCACATCAAAGATCAAACCTAATCAAACCCTACCCAGCTCGGCACCCCAGAGACATAAGCTGTCTGGGCCAGCTGGACACCGCGTGCTTTCAATAATGAGCACAATTCCGGCATGAGCACGCGGTGAACGCGGTTACGCGACCGGGCGAGCAGAGGAGAGGGGTGCGTAAGAGCGGAGGAGGAACCTCGACACCCCTGCTCGAGGCAGATTTTCAGCCACACGGGGCGGTGTCGCCATCTATTGGTTGAACTAACGCCTTGTTCAAGATGGCCGCCGTGGGACCGCAGCCTTAAGGGGCTCGGTGAAAAACCCGGAATTGGATATGATAAGAAAAAGTATCAGACGAACAACAACCCTGAAAGATGAGAACAAAGTAACAAAAACGGAGCAATAGAACCATCAACTATCGAATACAAAAGCTACGCGATTAAAAAAACAACAAAAAAACAAGACGGCAGGTAACGACACACACGCTTAAAGGTTTCAAACACAGCTGAATTTTTTTTCCAAAACCTGAATTAATAGAAAAAAAGGAACGAATAAGGGAAGGGAAAACCCCCAGGAACACCTCTTTCCATAAATGTAAGTACATTCGACAGTAGCCAGGGCAATGACGGCCTCCGCGACATCCTCCTCCTCTCTTATCTTTGAACCCTGTCACCCCGACCGCAAACGAACAAAACTTTTTCGGAAACTTCTAGACATTTAAGGACAGCACTTTTCACAGCCTAAGAAATCGCCGAAGTTCGTGAGCCAAACCAAACCAATGCTTATTAATAGCGTTTCTATGACGTAGTAGTGCGACCGATTCATTTATCAAAAGTTTGTGGTCATCGTTTTCCCTTTTTCCCCTGATGTCACATCCCACAACGATATATAAATCTTGTACAGCCGGGATGCACATTTGGGGCAAACGGTTTTTGAGCTTTTTTTCTTCCCCTTATTCGTTAGTCTTTTCCTATTTAACCAGGTTTTGGAAAATAAAATTTCAGCTGTGTTTGAGACTTCTCTGTCGTGTTGTGACCTGCAGTCTCGTTTTTCTTTTTCTTTTAATCATGTTTAATGTACACCAGCTCGTTTGCGCCCTTACATTTATTTCATAAAGCTACGTCGGATCTTTCTTATATTTTATTATTTTATGCCTCCGCGCGTGCTTATCGGGTGCGCTGAATTCATTTTGCCCCTGAATATTAATTTCTGTTTTTGCTCTAAAGCACACGAAATAAACGCCGAGGAGTCTGCTTGGGGAGAGACAATCAAGGAAGATGACCGGTGAGAATTGGACAATTCACTCTGCCAGGAAAAGCGCGCACAAAGGCGTAGCCCTACAACTGAATACCATCAGCGATTGATTTTGAACTTTTTTTTTCGAGTATCTCCCTAACATGGTTGGACACACAGTGAAACGGTAACCGGACAAAAGCTCACCGGACAAAAGCTCACCGGACAGAAGCTCACCGGACAAAAGCTCACCGGACAAAAGCTCGCCCGTTTTTTGACAGACCCGGACAAAAGCTCACTCATTTTTCGACAAACCCGGACAAAAGCTCACCTCGATTTTTTTTTTTTTGTTGCTACCCGGGCGAAACACGGGCTGAAAAAAGTTCGGACGCAGTGGACATTGGACCATTTTAGGAGAACTTGTACCCAAACCACTTTTGCGTTGCAAATTTTCAAAAATACTTTGAAAGAACGGGAGTTGGGCCTTTGGGAAAAGTACAAGACAGATGACCAATTTAGAAAACTGTGCGGGATTTTAGATAGGCTCGCGTTTTCTTCCTCCACAGCTTGTTCCACAAGAACTAACCACCAGGGAAAAGTCTACCGGTGACATCGGCTACCTACTGGACTATTTTGATTGCACGTATGACAACGGCCGCTTCCGTTATGCTTCTGTTCCATCTGCGGCGGCACCCAGAGCGAATTCTTCCCTTCGCCTGACTCTGCGCCGACGACGACCGGAGTTTCTCCCGTTACGGTGGAATATGTACGACGCCACTCTTCAAGATAAAGACCGGACGAACAACACCTGCGAAGGATGGAGTACCGGGTCCCAGAAGCTCGTCGGCCACGCCCATCCAAGCGTCTTGACGCTGATTGAATGCCTACAGCAAAATCAGGCGCTCGTTGCCACGGCATTGACACAACCCCGGAGAAATGAGCCCACAGTAAAGCGGGTGCGAAAAACCACTCTCCGCCTGCAGAATCAATTTAGAAATATTTGCGAGGTCTTGCATGTACATCGAGATCTACCAATACTGCTGGAGCTAGTAGGGGACTGCATTCGCTTCTAACCAGACATTTACACGTTACCCCAAAAAAGTAACTAAATACCGTTCCTCGTTACTCGCTCAAAAAGTAACTAAATACGTTACTCGGTACCGATCCTTGAAAGGAACGCGTGAGTTACCTAAAAAGTAACGAGTTACTTTTCACGTTACTTTGAAGACCAAATACACAACTGTTTTTGTTTCATAGTTTATTGTATTCTTTTTAGTAGTCGGTGCCCTTAAGCAGCAGCTGTTTGTCGAAGTTTTAATCAGTTATATTTTCCCGCTACCTTGAAAATACATCTCCGGCGACGCTGAAGAGTCGTTCTACCGACGCGCTCGTAAGAACGGCAGTGTATTGTTTCAGGAATATCTGATGAATCTTCGGGAGCTGCACTTTCATTGAGGACAGCGGGTAATGGGTTATGTGCCTTCCCGTGTTTGCAACCTCCGGGTTTACATTCGGTCCGTACCCGGTTCTAGAAAGTTCAACCATTTAACCTGATTGTGCTCGCTGAGTGAAGGATATTCCCAGCTGTAGAGTTCAGTACAGCAACGTTTATCGCTGGACACGTCAGTCGAACTGTTCGACTGACGTGTTCAGGGATTACGTTGCTGTATTGTCACACTGTTCATTAGTTTTTCGGGTTTTCCCTCTGCCTTTGTCGCAATACACGTATACTCAGGTTAGAATAAAAACAAGGCCGTTTAAGCTGGTGTTGTACACGTTACTCCTCAAAAGTAACGAGATACCGTTACTCGTTACAATGGCCTTAAAAGTAACTAAATACCGTTACTCGTTCCTTTTCTGAAAAAGTAACTAAAGACGTTACTCGTTACCGAAAATAGTAACTAGGTACAAGTAACTCGTTACTTGTAACACGTTACGTACATGTCTTCTTCTAACCAATCGATAAATAAACTTGTTTGTATTAAAATCAACAAACCATGCGCCTGTCAGATTTAATTTATCGTTGCCTTTTTTGTGTCGCACGCATGCACTTAAGTTGTCCGCACGATTTGAGACCAACATGTAAATTTTCTCGTCGTGAGCTTTTGTCCGGGTCTGTGAAAAAATGGGTGAGCTTTTGTCCGGGTCTGTGAAAAAACGGGTGAGCTTTTGTCCGGTGAGCTTTTGTCCGGCGAGCTTCTGTCCGGTGAGCTTTTGTCCGGTGAGCTTTTGTCCGGGATTCCAGTGAAACAGGCCTCTAAAATGAATCTGGTTTCTCAGCGATGTTTTTACCTTTTCCGCGTCTTCTTTACCAATTCTTTGTGTTCCACGAGGTTAACGCCTATTGCCCGCAATAACCGGACGTTTTTTTATCTCTTTAATGCTTTTTGCACATGACGCAGCACGCGGCCGCATGAAGCCAGACGGAAGGCACAAGAAGCACAGGAGGTCGCCGGCGGACCGTAGCAGGACAGTAGGGCAAGGGTACGGATGGGAAAGAAGGGCGAGATTGCAGTCGACGCGAGAAACGACATTTAAAAATGCATAAAGGTCGAAACGACAAGTGTCGCTAAAATCTGGAACTAAACTGCTGTGTACCCGAAAGTTGGTATTGTCTTAAACACCTGTTTCATGACTGTGTCACTAATTTAAATCTCTTTTGAGTTCTCATGTATAGAGGCTCAGTGTCCTATGTGAGAACTATTGCATGGTGTAATCACCAGATCTTCCATTCTTATTGCTCTTTTGCCCTGCGTATAAAACCGAGGATTTCTCTGCACGCTCATATATGCCCCCCTGAGTATTCTGGTTCACAGTAATTGTATGATGTCATAATTACGTAAATATTGAATTTCTAAATAAAACGTGTTCATTAAAGCACTTCAGGTTTTTGTAAAACTTTATCTTGAATAAGTGTACTTAAATCCCTCTGTAGGTTTACTTATTGTGTTATGTATTTTATTTAAATATTTGCTGGCCCCGACACTGCGACAGCTCCCGAATTCGGCCCATTGGGCAAACATTTTGGAGACCCCAGTATTATACCGTGGGAACCTAGTGAATGATGAGGTTGGTATGTCCTCTACCAGAAAATTAGTATATGATAGGTTAAAAAAAATATATATACATATATATCTCAGCAAAGCAGAGAGGGTCGCACGCTTAGAAACACAATTTCCGAGGCTCCTTTTTTGCCAGTCAAATTCCACGCAGACGCAAAAAGTGGCGACATCCGTGCTCCACAGGAAGCTAGTCGCGCGCTCTTCCTTCGTAGACAAAGCGGAAATCCTTCGATAATTTGTTTCAGATAATGCCTCATGTTTCCCTGCTGTCTGCTCAGCGCCTCACCTTTTTTACGCTGTTTTTTCTGCCTGCGAGCGTGCAAGCCACATCAACTTTCTTTCATTTCTAGGAAGCAACTTTTATGCATAGTTCGCGCTTTGTTTAAGAACAATGCGCGGGCATTGTTCTCAAAGAGGAGGCCAGCGAAAGTGCGGTCTAGTTTGTCCCTTATCAGCTACGCGAGAGCTCCAGCCCTGCTGCGTAGTCTGCGTCGCCGGTTCCACCGCATGGCGCCGTCGCTCTTCAAAACCGCTGCTTACGTGTTTGAACATACACCGCTGTTAAAACAGGCGCATCTTCTACGATCGCGCAGAGAACAGCTGATAGTGTGTGAATGTTATTGTTTGCAAAATCCATAGCCACTCTGCTAATACATTATACAAACGACACGTTGTTTGCTGCAGACACAACGACCCGATTATATGCGGACACGTCTTCAGCATGTTCTACACATGTTGGCTCCGACGCTATGTATTTTTAGAAGGTGTCTGCTAACAGCTCTTGTATGATCCGCCTGGCAGGACTGTCATACGAGGAGGAAACGCTGCTGAGAGTGTGACTGCAGACTGCATGGTGTGTAAAGTATTAGCAGTCTGAACGCAGCTGGAAGGGAAAACGCAACAAAGGGGAATTTATAAAGATTTACGCAGCGAGAGTTTGATCTTGCTCGGAGTTTGAGGAATCGACCTCCCATCAGGGGCACAGAGATATCAGTGTACCAGGACTAAGATTTTTGAAGAGCGATTCAGGCGGTGAACTGCGACTGCTGACATAACACAACTGTAATACCGGTGTAAGCTGTGCTAACGCTCCTGTTTCTGATGCAAATGTCATGTCTGTGCGCGTGCCACCTATTTAGTTCCGTTTGCAAATAAATGTCCAAATCATCACCAATGTATGTAGAATGCGACACGCATTTATTAAAACTTTACGCGCAATTAACAAACTATAAAGTGCAAATTTTAATATCTTCAATGACGGGCCTTTGAGACATTCCAACTTTCTAAACTTATATTGCATTCAAATAGCGCGCTAATTTTTAATGAATAGATCAGAGACCCGTGGGTTTCTGTGTTCACGTTCCTCTTTTTATGGTTAGTACACTCACACTTTTTTTAAATATTTGTTCAATAAGTGCCCGTTTTATAGAATTTGGAGTGTCGGAACTCGTTTCACATCATAACGGAACAACGACATTTAAGGGCATGCTCCAGGTAAACGTAGGAGTTTAACATAAATATAAATGTGAAGTGCAATGCAAGCAGTTTTTTCGTAAACACCTTTTTATAATGATCAAAAAAATTCCCTTCACGCGTTCTCGGCTTTCTATTGCAGCATCCTGGCATCTGTTCTAATTTGTTTTTAATTGAGAGCTAGAGGAACCAGCTAGGCTATCTGTAGGCTGCTTTGGTTGTATTCATGTGTATAATTGCTTAAGTTAATTTTAAATCATAAGTCAATTTTGAAGTTTGATTCTGCACGCAACAAACCTGTTTCAGATAATAGGACAACTATAAAAACAACTGTTTTAATTAGAGGCATTACTCATTTTAATTAAAATGACTTTCCATGGCTGTATTTTTTTAAAGCGGACTAATTATCCTAAATATTGAAAACGACGTATCTTGTAGCAGACGACGCGCACGTCCGCCATCTTTTGAAATGTAACTCTAGGTTTAGGTTGAGAAGTTCAGGTAAAGTGGCGCTGATGCTCCGTTCCTGATGCAAACAATTCTTGTAACAAATATTTTATTGCGCTTTTTTCTTCTATCTTGCACAGTATCACAATTATTCTTTCGACAACAAAAAAAGAAGCTAAAAGCACGTTACAAGAGTTACGAGCAAGTTCTCGAAAACATTTACCGCCTAGAAGTAACCTGTTCAATGCTGTCCGCCACGTTCCGATACCACGAAAGGTGCCAATATTAAACTACATATGATAGCGGCGACATAGTGGAATGATTTTTACCTTCACTCAAGGTTGACCAAGCATTTTTTTAAGGTTCCAGCTTTCCAACCGCGCCTCTTTTGTTCTGTCCGCCATCGTGCGGGGATTCTTAAGTTTTCAACGTTACTCTACTCGTAGACAACTCACGAATAGTGTTATGTCCAAAACGCAGTGACTGGGCACCACTCTGAGGCAAATAAAAACCACTCCTCGTGGCTCAAATCTGATGCTCAAGAAGAGTGTCTAATAAACCCCTTTTTCGTAAGTATGCTCCCAAAAGCGTTGCTCATGGGCGAAACTCTCCGTAGGTCGTCTTTCTTTGGATTGATTTTAATTTCATTTATGAAATGTGATTAGCAATAC